>QOVD01000621.1:0-32574 GCA_003521225.1 Tuber microsphaerosporum | reverse complement strand
CAGTGTTCGCAAGCGGCCAGTCCGGCCAGGCTTGGCTCTAGGGCGGTCGACCTGGGCTTTTTTTGGGGGGCAGGCCGGGCCGGACTGCATATATCTGCAGGCTTTCGAGTGATAAGATGTGATTAAGATAAGATAAGCAGGTGAAACGCCAAGAGTTATGGATCAACGCGCAACCAAGGAGAGAACTTCGGCCATAACAGCGCTCTCCCACCAACCCCACTATTATGAAAACCAAAACAATAAATTAAAAATGTAAATACACAGTAGAATACCTAGTAGAAATTAATATTCGATCTAGAGACATTTCTTTATGTTGCGCTGAAGGGGTAAAGTGATGAGGATAGTTCCGTTGCTCTCGATCGTTGGTGTATGGTGAATTTTGTACCAGAGCAATAAATCGAGTGATTAGAGAAAACAAGAACCTACCCAATTGCGGTTTATGATAATGGTGTGGCCCAAGCCGTAATAGGGAGCTGCTATCTGGTCCGGCTAGCGGTGTTCGCTAGGTGTATGGTAAGTTATCGTGTCTGTCGTGTTTAGTCCTATGTTAACTTACCTTTCGTATTGAAAATAATGGAAGGGGGAGTAATGATCGGAGAAAGGGTTTTCCAGAGAGAAGCGGAGTGGCGCGAGTGCACAGAAGAAATTTTGTATTAAGCGTTTGAGGGGTTTAAGATTGGGTCGGTTAAGAAAAGAAAAGAAAGGAAAGCAAAGGAAAGGGCAGGGAAGGGGGATTCAAGATTTGCGTGTATTGCTGGTGCATACGCTACTGAGGCCAACCAGTGCGGATGTTTCAAATATTTCTAACAACACCTGCAGGTGAGTGATGGGCTGTGATAGGCCTTGGGGCAGTGTGGGAAATAGGAGGAATGAGGAATTTTAATGCTTGTATGTTTCAGTAGATATGAAAATGGAGCTGCGTTAGAGAACCGAAGATCTTATTGATCTATTCGGGCGAGCATATTGAAGGGGTTAAGGCTTGATGGACAAAGTCGGCTAATTTATGGTAGTGCTTAACCTACAGTAGCTGGTCACAGGGTGATCTCGGTATCCTTATCTGAGAGCAGCATGGCATAAGTGCAGTACAGGGTTTGGTGGTGAATGCATGCAACCCCGCAAACTTTTAGATATGATACAGTCCTACCGCGGTCTCAATACAGCCACACTCCAACAACCGCCTTCTTTACATGTGTAATACTTTAGTTGGGATATTGGAGATCTTTGATGCTGCTTGGCATGCTTAGAATATCGCGCTTAGTATATCGCGCTTGACTTATCTTTTTGTTGTTCGGACGAAGGCTTCAGATATGGGTTTTGGATTGATACGTCCGTCGGAAGGAAAGCGGAAGTGCCGGAAGCAATAGGAGAGTATGAAAGAGTTAGGTGCATGTGGGCTACGATCTGTGGGACTCTTTCCGATGTCCGTCTTTCTTTTGTTAGCAAAGAAGTGGGCGAAGGGGGGAAAGGGTATGGAGGGTCAAACGCACTCGAAGTCCAAATAAGCATTATGCTGCAACGAAAACTGACAGCACAACATCCAAAACCACAAAGACCAGGTAACTATGCACCATACAAGCGAACTTTCACAGTTTGGCTGAGCGGTCTTTGTTGGTGTTATGGCGCACTTTACAAATGGGGCAAACAAAGTAAGAAATTTGTGAGGTCAGAAAGGGTTGTCCAGGGGACTTCAGATGGGCTAGATCCGAGCGACAGAAAATCTGCCGGTGTCTAAGGTCTGGCACCTCCAGAATTACTGTCTTTTATAGGTGATTCAACGACATGGAGCGAGGGACAAAAGCATCCTTGTATGAGTACAAGAATTTTCAAGGTCGCGGGGGGGTGGTTGTAGCACATACAAATTTTGCAAAACTCATTTTTTCTTTCTCATTCTTAGCCTAAACATGATAGTCAGCAGCTCCTAAGTTTTGTATGTTCCACAAAGGGTAAGTGCAGCCAACCTCGCTTGTGGAACATACAAAACTTAGGCGCTGTACCTCCGTAAATAATAAAAAAGCTCTTCTTTAGCCTTAACAATATAGATCATAGAGAATCACTCGTGCAATATGAACACGCTACTTTCGCTAGACTCCTCCATTTAGGCTATATCCTTGTTCGAACTCTCCGATAAAGCCCATCTCTGTAAAATGAAATAAACACTGGTGAAAGGGAGGTCCGAGAGAAAACATCGCTGTTATAGGGCACGCATCAGTGCCATTGGAGCAATCAAGTACCGCATTAACTGGTGAAGCTCGTTTTCACGCTAAGTGGTCAAAAGAAAGTGTGGCTAAATACACAAGCCTCTTTGAGCAGAGAGTAGCTTTTAAGGGCAGGATTTTCACAAATATTTACCGTTGAGCATCATTTTGAGACGGGTCATTTATTTAAAGGAAGCAACTAACCGAGCATGGTTATTTGTGAAAAATTCCTGACTCACACCTTATTCTGACCTCTTAGCGTGAAAACGAGCTTCGCCAGTTAATGCGAGTATTTCCTCATATGCGCCTTTGTTTTGTTAATCCTTTGGAACTAGCGACTAATGGGCTTCTCTTCTCTTCCCTGGAAAATAGCCTCCTGAAAGGGGAAAAATATTGTAAAACGCTTAATTCCATCCAAGAAACTTGTCACATGCGCTTGATACCACAACTGGACAAGATAATACTGGTGGCCAAACTAGAGCGATTTTAAGAACAAGACAAAACAACTACCTAGTACACAACAACCCCTCGCCTCCACCCAGACAAACTAAAAAGGATCCACACTAACACTAGTATCAAAGATATACTGCCAACATGTGTGCAAATGCCGACGTATGCCTTCTTAGCCAGTCACGAAAAATGGAGTTCTCCAATTACCACCAGCAGCGGAAAGATCCCATGTTGTCGTTCCATAACCCGAGATTTGCATACCCGGGGTTTCCAAACGGATTGGAAGCGGTACCGCCACAGTTTGTATCGGTGAAGATTTGGCAGGTAGTACCTTATGAGAGGATATCAGTCGAGTTCATCAGAGTGAATCTTGGATAGGGGTAATACCTTGGTCGGGACCGAAAGAGCTAATAGTATATCTCCAGCCATTGGTCCAGTCGGTGCAGCCGCCTTTAGTGGCAATGGGGCAGAGGTATGCAGAAGTACCAGCGAAGTTACTAGAGTGGTCCCATTAGCCTTGGGGGAAAGGAGAATACAGAGCAAGGCAGTGCTTACGCATCCGAAGTCACATAAAGACATGAAGCGGTTCTCTTTTCAAGGCTCTCCTATTGTAGAAGTTAGTCTCTGTAGGCATGCCCAATTAATGGAAGGTAGCTTGCTACTTACGAGGTCTCTAGCTCCCACACTGGCGGAAACAACTGGAACATCTTTGTCTTTGGGAGTGATTATTTGTCCCTTGGGGAAGGGCTTCACAGCTCCTAGGGATGTGGTGACCGATGAGAACTCAACGGCATGGTCGGTTCTGACATCTCGGGCCTTAACTCCAGCCGGAGTAGCAGCGACGCTGACCGCCAGGAAAGTCGCAAACAAAGAAGAGAGGAAAAGCTTAGTCTACATTTTGAATCAAAAAGGGAGTTGAAGATCGAAACGGGTCGAAGCTGGATGTCAAAGCTCTTGATGGATTGTCAGGGAAGCTGGGGATGGTGAGGAAGCAAGATGGGAGAGGGAGAGAGGGGGTTTTATACCTGAAATCCGAGCTGAGAACGGTAGAATTTTATACTGCTAGTGCAACCATAACTATTCACTTCATTTAGCGGGAAAATTGACATTGTGAAGCCCCTCTGTAATCTTAGCACTCCTCTACACTGTGAGCCAATAAGCCCACTGCATGCAAGGTTGTCTCTATCAAATAATCAACTTCAATTAGTCTGCAAGCGCTACCGACATCCCTTGAGACTGGAAATGAAATCCATAGCCTACAATCCCCAACCGGATATAACTACCTTTGTGCATCGTGAGATTCTGCAGCTTCCTAAATTCGTGCTTCAGAGCAGCCCCGGGAGAAAGACTATGACAAGCTGACTATTGTTCGAAACCTTACTTTCATGGTAAAGAAGAGAGGATGGATTAGATGAATTACTAGTTATCCCCATCGGCTGATGGAGTACTCGGGCAAGCCTTGTCATCCATCAGGCCGAGGCAACTAAGGCTGCCTTTGTTATTTTTTCCCTGAAGAGTTCAAACTTCTTATGGTTGGCTAAACTACAGGAGATTCCCTAAGGCTCGTGTCTGGCTGTGGAACGAGAGTCTACAAGCACACGGGAGGTACTGTTGGTCCTACAAGCACAGTAGGTGTAGCTATTCCTGCAGGAAACTATAAGTCTCCAAAAGCACCAAATTTCTACCTTTTCCACCTAGTGAGGGTGAATCTCGGGTGAAGGGGCAAGGGGCAGTAAACAACCAATCTGCGATAACCTCACTCAATTAGCCCCCACTATTATGTCCCACAACCAATATCGCCCGTGTTTATTTACTATGGCATCCCATACACAGCACCCTGAACACGGCAATCGCTTAGACACCAAGTCCCCCACCAACAGTTGCTGCACAACCATCTTCGCTGGATAAAGCCCGATGGCAAGGCATACCGGATCTACTCTCGAAATACGACCTGCACCTGCCCTAAACTAAGCCTATCAGAACTGCAATGTGGCGGTTTTTCAGGGTTGGGGTCATTGAGAAATCACTGATTAGTAGATCTGGTTAATTACTGCTGTGTATTGCAGTTCTGATAGGTTTATCTTGGGGTAGGTATATGCCGTGTTTCGAGAGTAGATGCGGTAGCCTAACCCCCCTGTAGTTACTAAAATATCCGTGATTTATAAATCACTCCCATAGACCGCACATAGCAAGTATTCAGAAAGCGCACACGTGTTGTAAGCACGATGAGTATTCCCCCCTTACTCGATGGCTAGAAATGCTACCGATAATTACTCTTTCCCATTAGCATGGGTATGATGTACTAATGCGAGAATTGTGCCTAACAAAGACCATTGGGAGCTCTCCATTTAGGTCTATGGTACAGTGCTGGAGAGAGATGAGGTTGGAAGCAACTGTGCCTAGAAATGCCTATTAGAGAGGCAGGCCTCTGTTACTGTACGGTGGGCGCGCTGGGTGTATCATATCATAAGGGTTCTCAAAAGCCAAGCCATGGCTTACGATATGAAGTTAGACTGGCACCTGTGCAGTACCAGCACCTTGCCTTCAAACCTAAACCCGGCAACACGGTGTTACTGTACAATGCACAGCTTGTTGGGAGGAGGGTTCGGGCTAATACTACAGTAAGAGCTTGAAGAATTGAACTTGGCGCTAAGACGTTGGAGTTGCCTTTGCTGGCATGATCTGGGACTTTTTTGTTTTTTTTCTGTCTTAAGCTGGGGCTCAGGCCGTCAATTTTCGCGGTAGTTTAGCCCCCCTATCTAAGAGAGGGAATTTGGGACGTCTTAGCGCGAGGCTCAATTATTTAAGTTCTTACGGTATACTGTATCAGCAGCTTCTAGTCTCGGATGTTTTTGACTATCCCTATTACAGAGCCATATTTGAACTATTTGATTCCAAACCTTGACAAGCTCGCATGGCTGTAAATTTAGGGTAATCCAAGCCTGATTTCTCACCGGGTGAAGTGGCAACACATACTAATAGAAACGCCGAAATAGACTCTCATCACATCACACAATTTCCTGAGGATTCAAAACGGGATCTACAATCTACCAACCAGCCACTACCGAAAGCCAAGCTTCTGATAATTCCGGAAGCTTTTAAAGAGGTCTCACATAATTCCACACTGCCAACCTCGTACTATGAGAAGTCAGAAAAGGTGGAGAAACTAACTTGCCCATAGCTGATTATAATCCCTGCATTCGCCAGCAAGCAAGAACTCTCTTGACTCATTTAAGCTTTTAAGACCTCACCGAATAATCACACTGAGTTCTGCAAGGGATCGCTTCTTGTCTGCACTGGCATGGTGCTTATCGACGGGGTATCGATAGGGAAATGAAGCATCAAACGAAAAAAACAACTAATCAATTAAAGCAATATATTAGGGCATTGTGCATGTACGCAACGCTAGGTGTCTTAACGCTCGATGAAAATTAGAATCTTCCACAAGAGCCTCCTTTGGTCTATTTGTGCTTTACTGGTAACGTCCCCGGAGGGGGGAGGAGCCTAGAGGGGGCACGAGTGCCAAGTAGTAGCTAACCAATTATATTCTTCAAGGTGGTTAGAAATGTCATGAAGGGCATACTTTCCATTGATCATTTTCCACATCAGGTCTAGTAACCCGATCTACTGCTTGATTCTGCCCAGCAGTACTTGGCACTCGCCTCCCCTCCAGGCTCCTCCCCCCTCCGGGGGCGTTATACCGTAAAAACTCGCCAAATCTGCCATCAGGAATCACTGCACTAAGCCGCGATAGGCTTAAGGGAGTGGGTTAACAAAATTACGATAGAAAAATCAAGAATTGGAGAACCCTGATGTTAGAGAGACATGACAGCGGAAACCTGTGTAAGGCTTGCTGTCACTGGCTGCTTTCACAAACCAGTACTGGCCAACTCAGAAGTGCCCCCGATATTTCAAAGGAAGGGAGAGAGTAAAGCACTGATTGGTAACTTAAAGTCGATATAGGTTAGCCCAGTTGCCAAGAGCTGGCTGTCACTCGTTGGGCCAAGCTGTAGTTGTAATTGGGGAGGATGGAATTAGACCTCGGTTATGTTTGGCTATGGATAAGTTACCATGTGACTATTAGGATTGTAGGTCTGCATAAACGTGTTGTCTCGCTGGATAGCTCGGCATTGAGCTCTCATTTGTCGTTAAGTATTAATATATGGGTGTGTGGTGACACATTGAACACTTACATATAATAGAGAGTTTGCGCAAGGAGACCTAGGTGGTGGGAAAACAGGTTATTTTCAGTTAACCTAAAAGTCTTGGACACCTAGGTGGATGGCGAGACCTGTGAGAAGTGTAAAGTAGGGCTATTTAGACCTGAAGAAATTTGATTGCTGCAGAGCAATAAATCAGCGATGGCACAATACACTTCAACGATTTAAATGTTTTCTAATATTGTGACAGAACCTAGGGAGATTTTTCCTTCATTAGCGGGGTACTATCATGCCATCCTCAACTTTGTAGCCTCGCCAAAGTCGGATACCCAACTGGCATGGCCCAAGATTCAGGTTTAGCAGGGAGCAAATTTGAGGGCGACGAGATATTAGCCTTCTGATTCTACTGTCACCCGGCCGCTAAGCTACCTACGCTGTTGCGCAAACTCATTTTTGCACCTAGGTCTATTTTCTGTTAACCGCCACCTAGGTCTCCATGCGCAAACTCTCTATTAATATTGTCTTTCAATGGGTCAGGTTGCTACCACCCTCGATATCGTGAAGCATTAACTCATGGCTTACTAGTAACTGTTGGGGGACATCTTCCCGTGTTAAGCAAGCGCAAGGCAGACGAGAACAGATAATCGACCCGATTCCTTAGTATCACACCCATCCAAGTTGGCTATAGTTTCTGGCTATAATAAACTCACAAAGTATCACTAGTAATATTGTTCCAAGCCTAGCTATGATACCCTAGTTGTAGTACGGTGGCACTAGTATAAATTTCTATTAATGGCTTGGATCTCTCGACCTTAATCTAACTAGATGTTATATTTCTCCAGATTTTAGAACAAACAATGATTATGAGCAACTGGTACCCGCTGACACCAATCGCCCTGAAAACCGATTCCTGAGGGAAATCTCTACCATCTAGCCTGGGGGTGGCAGAACTTCACCGGCGGCTGTAGTGCAATGTTTTATGAGCTAGATTCATTCAGCAAGTGATCTCATAGATACCCATGTCGAGCAAAAGCGTAGCCCCCACCATGTTTTAGCCTTAGCAAACGGAATGACTGGGGGCTTTCATGGATCCTCTGCCACCTGAAAGATCTCTGGAGGCACTGGTAGTGCGACTCCCGTAATGTTAGAAGATGGAGGGCTGCGCCCAGCTACGGCTACTCAGGTATCCAGGAAACTAATGAGAGGGGTAGGGGTTTTGAGTCTCTGCGCCCATTCCTGTCAGAGGTAAAAAAGGTTTTTGTTTTGGTAAGAATGATGCCAAGAAGGGTAAGAAGCTTTGACACCTTGAATCCCTGTCCGTCTCATGATCCCCCCAGATACCCGAGTACTCGTACTCGTGCCAAGGTTCCCACCACACTTCGAACGACGCTAGGCGCCGTGCAAAGTCAGTGGCACTCCGGTAGAGTGCCGAACGGCTCAACGAAAGTAACAGCTCAACGAAAGATTTAGTATACATGATGAGAGAAAGTAACAATAGAACACCCAATTTCACGACACAAAAGTCTCTGTTTCTTTTGTCACCTTTTCTGTTCCTTCAGCACCTTTCGCATTTCCTTGGAGATTTCTCTCCATTGCTTTTTCACTTTAAATTCTGCGGTTTTCCTTGCGCTGTCAATGGTTCATTGTGCCTTCTCCAAGACCTTTTCTGCAGATTCCTGCTCTTTTTGAAAAACCATTCCTCATGCCTCATGGGCATAAAGGACACCGCCCCTCTGAATAGACCGTCTACTACGCTTTTGGCGTGTAGCACGGGCAAGCTGAGCTGCTTGTGTGTTTTGAAGGTCTTCTAAATCTAGAGAACCACTTTTGGCCTGGGCAAGGCTACCTTTTATGTACATCTCAAGGTTTCGGTTAGCTGTAGGAGAAAGGTGTCCAAGTGCGTTATGTAGATAATCGGCGTGTTGCTTGAGTGAACGAATTGTTTGGGGTGTAGATAGTAGAGTTGAGGTATCATAAGAGGTGGTGGAAGGGGTTTGAGGTGCTGGGATAGGATTATCAGGAGCGCCATCAAGCTTTGCAAGCACAACCTGGTGATTGCAGGGTATTAGTCTAGTCTGCTTAAATGCAGACTTAATAGTGGTGTCTTTAAAGGTTTGAGAGCGAATGGAGTGAATAGCACTAAGAAATTCGGTTTTATCGAACTTGGTGCATCCAGAGTGAGTAGCTGCATCAACAGCCTCGCTGTGGTAGTGTTTATAATAAGGCTGGAACACTACCACATCAAGTGGCTGTAGAAGATGTGTTGAATGGGGAGGAAGGCAAAAGAGCAGAATCTTCTTCTGATCACAAAATTGGATGAACTCACGAGTGCAGTGTGAGTTGTGCCCATCGAGAAGCAGCATTCACCAGGCCCCAACCTGACGTTTAGCAGAGTATTTTTCAAAATGATAAAGCCATTTCAGGGCTGACATATCATTTGAATAACCAGATTCCGAGATCCCAAGCAGCACATCATCAGGAAGATCGGTATTAGGAAACCAATCTTCCATAAGCAAGGTTTTAGCAACAATAATCATTGGCGGTAGCACCCCCCATCCCCACTAATAGTTTCGATAACGGTCACAAGCTCGCAATTGCTGGAGCTAGCGAAGGAAAGAGGACGATCTGGCTCTCTTGTCACTACCCACTGATCCCTTCCGACATCAATCCTAAAACCGCTTTCATCACAATTGTAGCAGTCATTTGCCACAATTCCCCACTCTTCTGCAATCTCCTTAAACCGGGAAAACCATTCGGCAAAGAATTCCTTTGACTGTGCCTCTTTGCCCTCGACTTCAATCGTTTTTTGTTTTCGTATATGGTACTTGGGGTATCTTTGGAGGAAGCGACGGAGCCACATATGACTTACAGTTGGTGGGGGTGTGCTTGCACTATGGTGGGAGCGCGCAAGGATGGAGTTTTGTAACAGGTTTACTCCTGTTTTAACTAAGTACAATGAGACTAGCGGTAGTCCTGCTAGCGCTGGGCTCAAGGGAGGCTTCTGGAGAGGCGAAGGGAGAAGAGTATCAAGTAGAAGGCGAAGGGAACAAAGGATCGCCTTTCAACCAAGTATATTCTTAATCTAGGCGTCTCGCTGAAGTCTGCCCTGTCTCCTGCTAGCCAGGAGACCGTTCTTAAATACATAAGTTGTTCTCATCCTTCAGTAATCAGTTATCCTGCAACCACGATCATTACCGGTGAGTGTACCCTTCACCGGAATCCTGTAGTCCTGCCGGAATCTCAAAGACTCATAGCTCTCCGCTACAAAGCCTGCTGTCTACCGCCGGTATACATGACCTTTCCTGACCGGAATTCCAACAGATAAGTTCCAACCAAAGAAACTAAAGATATAACAAGCTGCCAGTATCCTAACCAATACCGGAGGTGAGATAAAACCAAATATAAATCAAACTAAACATAGGAAATCCATCATTGCCGCCTGTGTAATGCAGCCGGAACATGTACACATGTTACAAGTTTGCATTGGTACTAATGTTCCTATATCGTGGTGGAAGTCCTATCTCATCAAGGCGATCAAGAAACTGACATAGAGCCTGTTCCTCATCAGATGTCAACTTCCGGTTGACTGGAATACCTTGTTGGCGAGATTGCCGGCCATTGAGGCGTGCTCAAAGACGTTGTTCCGGGACCTCATATTTGCGTCCAAGGGTGGCGATGTTGACTTTTTCTTTCCCAGCAGCTTCATCGATGGCTTGCTGTATTCTCTATTCTACCTCGGTGTAGGACTCGTTGGACATTGTGAGGTTGAGCACTCGATATCGGTGGTGGTGAGAAAAATCTTTCGTTGCGCTGTTACTTTCGTTGAGCCGTTCGGCACTCTACAGGAGTGCCACTGACTTTGCACGGCGCCTAGCGTCGTTCGAAGTGTGGTGGGAACCTTGGCACGAGTAGTTTTCTGATGTTTATGAACACAACTGGGTCCGCATCTGTAGACTGTAGCCAAGAAGCCGTGCATCAGTCCCGAACTCAAGTGCTCGGATACCCGCACTAGGGTTAGCCTGTGAACGCTGCTCTATTGGTCAGGTTGCCCAAAATACCCCTCCTGGCGGATAAAAAATCGCAAAACCGTTCACGGAATTTCTTCTCTCTTTCGCGAGCTAAAGGCTTGGCTGCGTACAAACTACGGGAGTTATTGGAAGCGCTCACGGACTAACCCTAGCACCCAAGTACCGGTCCAGCCTCCGGTAAAAAAATCGGAAAATGCGGAAACGGAAATTCAGAAACACGGTTGCTTAATTGGCTCGAGCACGCCGAACGTTCCAATCAGCCTCCTAGAAACAAACCCGATCCCAGCTTTCCAATTTTTTTTACCGGAGGCTGTATCTTTGAAGTCTTGTTTGGTGAGAAACCCTCAGCGAATGGAGCTCTAAGGCACTTGAATTTAGGTCAGAGCTTTCAATTTTATGCGTTGTTATTCATACTGCTGATATCATTGGGCCATCTACCATATACGAGCATATGCGGGCCCAGTTGTCTTCGCAAACGTCAGAGAACTACGGGCACTAGCTCATGTCAAACTCTAAAAAATAACTTTCCATCCACGCTTTGCGCCCCGACCTTAGCCTTCCCCTCAGGCAATGAAGCTATGTACCAGGGGAAACCCACGGGCAAAACCTCGGGCAGAACGACAACTCTCCAGCCCCAGACCATTTTGTAGGTGAGCGGTTGCAACCGCTATTGGGGAATCTACAAAAGTGCGGGCACCCTTGTCGCACCGAAAAGCACGAGGTCAACTGAAAATAGCTTGGCGTGCTGTTGGAGTCTAACCGAGACATCCCATACCGCATCGACTCTCGAAATACGACCTGCATCTGCCCCAAGCTAAACCTATCAGAACTGCAATGTGGCGGTTTTTCAGGGTTGGGGTCATTGAGAAATCACTGATTAGTGGATCTGGCCAATTACTGCTGTACTCGAGTACATTGCAGTTCTGATAGGTTTATCTTGGGGCAGATGCAGGTCGTATTTCGAGAGTAGATGCAGGTATCCGCAGTCAGACACTAGCCAACCCCAACTCAGAAGAAAGATATATGTGCTGGGCGAGTAAGCACTAGGGTACAATTATGTAAGGAAATAATTTACCATGTGGAATGGGCGAAGGGTTGTTGGGTCGGTTAGATAGCCTACAGGGCGGCTGAATACCCCGCAAAACCTCGCCAAACTCGCTATGCAGCCAAGGTCGTCCTGCAAGGATTGCGGCCAATCGGAGGGTAAACTTGTGAAGTTCGGCATTGTGCTGGCCAATTAGAGTGCGACAATTTGTGGTCTTGCATAGCCAGTTTGGCGAGTTTTTGCGGGTATCTGAAATCGTCAAGTTGAGCCGCCCACGACCTCATGAATCGATTTTTCTTTTTCTTTAGGCTTTAGGCACCGTACGGAGGGAGTGCCCGAGTAGCTGGAGTAATTCGGACCATCATGATATCATGTGTAATTTTACGTGATTGAATGGTGGATTCGGAGAAGCCGTTGCCAATTGGGCAAAGCAGACGCGTTAGCGCTCCAACGGAGGTCTCGGAGGTCGAAGGAAAACGGCATAGCGGCAGTCGCGTCAAGCGAGGGGTCATAGCTCCATTAGAGCTGGCTGGCCAACGGCCTACAACACCAATGCCTTGAACTTCCCCATCACAAACTTCTCCCATCGCATGAAATCCCACTAAACACAAGATCCACAAACCTCCATACAGATCGTGTTCTTCATTGCCCACCCACCACCCCTCTCTGGGGAACCGGCGCCCTAATTGTGTGCTGGGATCTATCGGTGCCAACACTCCCAAGCCACAAGGGCAGCGACTACCTCACCAGCGCCTCCCTTAGTGGGATACCAGCAACCTGGGGGAGCAACAACTCACATGTAAACTTTTCCTTATTCATCTTGGTACTTGGAGTTCATTTGTTTTTCCCTCTCTTCTTCTAGGTTAGATTTATATTCATGTTCTTTACTTTGGAAAATTGGAGGGAAGTTAAAAGCCAAGCAGAGTCGAGTATCGTATCGCACTCTGCTTCGCTAATGTACCCTCACTTCTATTACCAATCCTACCGAAATCTCATGTCAGGAGCAGTTGTCAAATGGTAACCTGTGCTGGTAGGGTTCGCTACCGGTATTAAACAGAGGGTCCTGGATAACTTACTAATTGCCTGTTGTAACCCCCGAAAACGATCAGGTATCTCACCACCGCCGCACGTGTCTCTGGTTGGACAAGAGAAAATTCGTGGGGCTGCCTCGTATTCTTCCAAATGTAATTGGCCTGGCTATTACTGTCTGGACCCTGCAGTCTCATTATCTTCGCTCATCGTCAATCAAGCCCTCCTGAGTGCCTTCAACACTACCGATATGCTACCCCGTAGCTGCGCAGCCCCCCACTTATAATCAACAGCGCATTGGGCATGCAAGGGGACCGATAGCTCGTGCTAGGTGCAGTGCAGGAGGTTAAGGGTAAGTGAGGCGAACCTGCTCTGGTTGGCTCAGAGACCAATCGGCCAACCAAAGAGTCGAATATCGGGTATCATTGTGCCAAGAGTTCGCCTCACTTTTTTTCTTTCCTCTTTAAGTACTTTTCACTTGTAACTAATAACACTTCTACAAATATATCGGGTTTCTTGAGCGTCCAGCCTCGTTCCCCCCATAACCAACACCAAGCCTACAGCCTATAAACCAGGCCTTGCTGCAAACCATCCCCGTCATTCTCATCGCCGCACAAGGAAACCAAACAATAGTTCGACAACCCCCATCCCCCTTCACGGCACAAAAAGACAATTCATAACGCCCCCTATAGCCTACTGCACCCCAAACAGTTCGCCTCACTTACCCTCAACCCCCTGTACCTAACGTGGACGGGTGGGGATGCAGCTGCGTCCATAAAGTTCTCCCACTTTGATTGGCGCTAATACCTGGCTTTGCTATAGCAGACGTATTATTCCATACTCACGATGTCGAAGCGTTTTTAAAAAAGGCTGCTATTGCATACCGCCCAGATCCAAGCAAAAGGGCCAAATTTTGGTGGCATGCAATAGCAGTCCTTTTAAAGACGCTTCGGCATCGCGAGTGGCCACAAAATTATCTACGAGGCTGCCGTAAGTTCTCGTGTGAATCGAGTGGGGCAAAGGATGGCAAAGGAAAGCTAAGGCGAATGAGCCAACTAGAGGCCGCTGAGGAAACTGCGAATTTGTTACATTGTGTGAAGAAACGAGGAAAAATAGCTTAATAGAACTGTATGAGCCTTCACCAGAGCCAATCCGACTCGTAAGAGGGCTTACGGTTTTCGCGTTGTCCAGAAATTTTAACCTCTAGAAAGGTTTTGTTATAGTACCTAATAATTTAGTATATAATAATTCATCTTCTATAGCTAAGCAAAGCATTAATACATGCTCCGTGGGCGTGGCTCCATGTGCCCATTATGAACCCCGTATAGCAGTGCTCTGACTGAGGTATTTTCGGTCTGAGGACTGGAATAAAAAGGCTTCACCCGGCATACTTACCGAAATACTGTATTATACTCTCTATCGTTTGTTAATGTCAGCATCGTGAAACGCGAGTTGTAGATCGTGTTTGTCATAGGCTGGGCCACTACTATGCTGCGGTCTAGGAATAGTGATAAGAACCCGCAGGAATTATAATCTTGCGGATAGATTGTGAATGGTGGGCATGAAAGTTTAATTCACTTTCTGGATTTGCGGAGCGTTATGGTGATTATTAACTTGCACGAGAATGATTGATATTGGCAACTATTTTGTGTGGTGAGCGGGTGAGGGAACGTGTTTAGTGATCCTTTTTAGGGCGCGAACATTATTAAGGGTAGAACCGAAGATGAGTTGGAAGGTATCATACGGTATCCAATTGTTTGCTTCTGAGGCATTTCATGAAGTATAATAGGAGGATTGTTTTTTTGTGTGCCTGGCGTTAACTTAATATTGGAAATATGGGGAGATGCATTTTATTCACTCTCTGCTAGCATAGTATGTCACCCGACTCACCAGGAGCAGTGTCTCCACTACCGTACAGAGACCATGGAAATTAGTGATGTCATCGTGGCCAAGAACCATGCGGAAGCCTAGTCCGTGAGAGATAATCGTGAGCATCGCGAGAGCAAGTAGCCTAGTATGTAAAAATCGCTCATGTCCATGACGGTGCAGCAGTGGTTACTCACCAAATAACTAATAACTGTATGTTATTATAGATTCAACCTCACATCAGCAAGAGAAAAATCATCGATTCTATTAAACCTCTCGTCCCTTTTTAACACACCCAAGTTATACAAGCTGCACCAATATCTTAATTAGCAAAGACGACATCAGCATCTGCTAGCGCATTAAGGGAGGGTACCGTAAAAACTCGAATAATTGAGCCGTGTGCTATAAAGTCTAAAATTCCCTTCTCTGGAATCAAGCTTCGCAATAAGCCAGCCCAGGTCGTATATTCTTAAGCCCGGCCCAAATCCGGCCCGAATGATGGCTGGCCCGACCCGAACCCGACCCGACCTAAACAAAGCCCGGGCCACCCAGAAAGCCCAAACTATTGAACAGCAGCGATTGATCCAATTCTATTTAAAGAAGTAAATTATTTCAACTTTGGTACTTGGGAGACATTCAAGCTACGCTGATTCTAGGAAAAACAGGAGACGGGGTTTTATGAGAGTAAGTGACCCGGATGATGGAAAGCAAGAACTATCTAGAAAACAACTTAAATAGGAACAATTATTCTCGGGGATTAGTTTCCTAAACACTTCCAACGATCCCCCCACTCCAGTTGTTGATTGCCAGCTTCGGAGGCAATGAAGTGCTTGAATAGGATCCGAACTAAGGCACTGTCATAAATCACTAATCGTTCGTTTGACGCCTAAGAATATTCTTTCCGGATTTCTCGTACCGTGAGCATTAGCATAATGTTGAGCACACAGCTGGCATTTCCAGTATCTAGATGATATTAGAATTCCCGAAACTATGTCATAGGGGAAGGAGTAGCTCATATTCATACTTCGTACTTAATGCCGCGGATTTCTGCCAATAGCCCAAGAAGCTCTTCCGGTTTGCCCATGAGCGTGGCGTCAACTGTTTTCGCTTTTGCAGTGGGATCGGAGTAGGAACCAAAGAAGGACTCCGTGCTAATCAAACACGGTTCACATCATCATCATCATCATTATCATCATCATCATCGAGGCCAACATGAGAAATGTCGCTTGAGTTATCAAGTAGATTTTGAGAGAAAGTTCCGGGAGAGCCAGGATAAGAAGAAAGGGAGGAGAGTTCGCTAATATAGTCTCAGAGGTCGGGCATAATTGAAAAAGTAATGACCATGGAGAGTGGAGGCTTGCGATATTCCCAAATATTGGAGAAGAATATTCAGGCTGTATGATGAAAAGGATAATTAAAAATGTGAGGCTGAAAATTTCTCAACAAAATAATAGCTTGGGGATGGCGCAAGTCCGGGGTTCGCAGCACTTATGTTTAAAATAAAAATATATGAGTGATATCATGTGACTTGATAAACATTAGGGATAATTCTTTCGGGCTTTCTTTCGGGCTTTTTCGGGCCACCCGGACTTGCCACCTGGGCGACCCTACCCGACCCAAACCCCTAGCCTCCTGACCCGGCCCAATCCAACCCGATCTCAGCCCAGGCCCAATTGTGAGGCTTGCATATGGTTGAAACATAAAACAGTATAGCTAGCTCAAACAAATGGTTTGGCTCCCAAAGCTTCATCGTGGCCTCATAACATGGGAGCCTCCTCCCCTCCTCTCCCGGCTGTTGAGTTCTAGCAGGGCTCTGATATGTAAACGCTGTGCGCAAGTCACTTGCGCTTGCGAACCCGGTTGTTGGAAGGAAATCGGCGAGTGGAAGCGAGC
The DNA here is from genome assembly GCA_003521225.1 of Tuber microsphaerosporum. Classification (NCBI taxonomy): domain Eukaryota; kingdom Fungi; phylum Ascomycota; class Pezizomycetes; order Pezizales; family Tuberaceae; genus Tuber; species Tuber microsphaerosporum. The sequence continues at coordinate 15,908 of QOVD01000621.1, read as the reverse complement.
GGTATCACAAGGTATAAATACGAGCAGTTGCAAAAGGAAGTGGCCAACTTGTATTGCTTGTTGAATGTAGAGAAGAGAATTAAGAGAAAGAGAAAAGAGAAGAGAGAAGAAAGAAAGGAAGGGGCGGGTAGCTATTGAGGGGAACAGGGGATGACGCAAGCGGTCACGAGGTGTCACTCGTGACAGCAGCAACAGTGAATGAAGTATAATCTGAAGTTTAGAGAAGAATATAGTAAAGTACTTGTGTAAGAGGAATGTCTATCCGTTGTTTTTTTCCTTAAACTTCCTCCATCACCAAACTTGGTGACAGCTATATACTAGAGAAAACCCCGCTACTCAGATATCCATGTGGCGGGTCCATCCATTCAGATCCATACCACTCCTCATTCCATTCCATTCCATACCGCTCCTCATTCCATTCCAATCCATACCGCTCCTCATTCCATTCCAATCCAGTCATCACATCTCCTTACATGAGTCCATACCACTTCTCACATACCACTGAGGTTATCAGGAAGCTCCTAACAATCCCGCCACTTCACAACAGTGAATATAAGAGCACACCCATGACTACAATTTCCAACGCCGGTCAAGTAATCGTGAAGTACGAACGAATTGTACATAGATAGTAGGGTGGTAATAATGGTGCTTGTACATAGTGCGGGGACGATCCAGTGGATCGTCGGCATATATTGAAGCTTTAGGGTGAGCTAGCTACCTGGGCTACTAGTACTGCTGCAATGCTGGCCATGCTGCACTGCGCCATCTGACGGGAGCGGAAACCTAGAAGGTCATTTTCGTTAGCAAGGAGGATATTGGATTCAAGAATCCTCAAGTGGTTCGCAATAGGGGTGAGGAAGAGGCACAGGCGGAGTAGTAGGGTTCGAGTTGCTGAATAGTTTTTTTTTTGGTTAGTTGTGTCTTCGGATGAGGGGGGAGAGAGCGCGGAGGTACTTGAACAGGCGACCTCCACTTACCATAGAAGCGTTCAATCCCCCCCCCTCCTTGGAGGTGTAAATTAGTGATGGGCACGATCAGATCATGATCGAGTTTTGCTCGACTATAAGGGTGCTCGATCACCTCGATCATAGGGGTCCCTCGACAAGATCATGGTCGAGCAGAGAATCCATGATCTGATCGATTTGCGCGATCACGGGTACTACTCGATCATGCTCGACCATCATCGAGTATACAGCCACATCCGCAAAGTTCTCGTACCCTGGTTGGTATCAGTACTTGGCTTGGCTATAGCGGATGCATTATTATGTAGCGGAGTCATGATTATTATGATTGCCCACTATGTACACTACATCAAAATACTTCTGGGATAGCCAAGCCAAGTATTGGTACCAATCAGGGTACGGGAACTTTGCGGACGCGGCTGTACTCGAGCATCTTGAATCATGACAGATCACTCTACTAATCTTAGGAATTGGGTCAGGAGATGAACTTATATAAAGAGAATCTACCCACACACTAGATACCAATTCTTTCCGCCAGACTTTACGCTGCTAGTTCTTCAACAAACTGGCATCCTGACTACTGACTTTATTATGACGTCAGCACTCCCGTTGTTTAGGGTCTATGGGACTCAATAATTTTATTATCAGGAGACACCACCTATCCAGGTATACGGCCACCTAACGGCATTGCAATATAGGAGCGAGTGAATATCGCTAATAACTCTAGAAAAGACACAAATTCCCATGATACCTAGGTGAACTATAGGGTAGGGATCTTCTTTTCCTGTTATAACACGAGTATAAATACTCATAATCCATATTATTGAATGAATATTATAATAGACACAAAATCGGTCATACTCGAGCAAAGTCCACGATAATCAACTATACTCCACGATACTCGAGCAATGGCCATTATCGATCACTCCACCAGGGTCCCCCGTTTCATCGATCATTCGATCATGAGGTCCCCTTAATCAGATCATTACCTCCGGATCGTTGGCAACGGGTTAGTGCTTCTTGGTATGCTCTAGCGATAGTTTTATTATTTCATTAGAGTTCGTGGATTTGGGAAAATGTTTCCGTTCGTATATGGGTAAGAGGACGGATAGTAAAAGGAATGCATGAAGGGTATAGAGATGAAGGTATAATAGGACAGACTTCAGGCATTTTTCTCTTTGAGCCTGGGAGAGAGGAAGCCCTTGTCAAGAATTTCTTTTCTTAGCGGTTATACAGAGTTTTTCTTTCTTTTGTTACGACAGGGATGGTCAAGAGATTGGGAACATGTGTGGAAGAAAGTGGACGCAAGTTGTGAATGAAGGGAAAAGGTGACTTTGTGATTCTACATATACTCCTGTCTTGGCCGTTGGTTTAAGAATCACAGGGGAGAACAGAGTTGCACGCTATCCACTAATTGCCCTTCGGTATCGTATTTCATTCCGTCTAAAACCGGTGACTCTTCATATTACTAGCCCGGCTAGCGGTTTTCAATAAGCATGCGGTAGGGTATGGAATAGAGTGGTATCTTACGCATGTAAACTTGCCTTTCAAGCGATATCAGTAGGCGAGTGATGGGATGTGATGGGCCTTGGGTTGTATATAGGGAAATTGTTGGAAATGATCTGTGGCGAGCCGAGCACGTTAGGGGGCAAGTAGAACGAAGGGTTTACACACTCGCTTGATGAATACGGATAGTGGATGGAGAGCTTTAGTGAATTTGAGGACAAGAGAAAATTTAAAGGTCCAATGTACGGCTGGTCAAATGTAGGACAGATGCAAAAAAACATTTGCGAGTAGCAACGGGTGCAACACTCTGGGAACTGAGGCCGGGTAACCTCAAGGCTCGGTTAGAAAAGAGCAAAGGAGCTCAGTTAGACAATAGGGATCAGGGAGAAAAGAGAGAGAGAGCAAGGTTAGAAAATTGGGAGAGAGCTCTCTGCAAGGAAATAAGAAATAGAGTAGAAGAGAGAGGAGAAAAAGATTCAGTACTTTTATCGCAAGTGTGAATTTAATCGTAAGTGTGAATTTTATCGCAGGTGCAAGTGCACGCATATGTGAAGGGAAGGTTTATTCATAGAAGAATCAGTTCTCCCATGGTCTAGTGGGTAGTAAGTGAGCTGGCTCCTTACTTATTGCCTCTAGGTTGCAGGTTTGAATCCTCTTGGATTCAGATTTTCTGCGTACTAGGAAGTAGAGTTCGCTAAGTAGTGCCAGGGGGGCAGCTAAGCTACCCTGGACTTGTCCAAGCTACTTGCAGAAAAAAATACCAACAGAAAGGAAAGTGCTTTCTCTTTTCAGACTGCTAAACTGTTAGGATCTTGTAGTTTAGTATAACTTTCAAGATCCTCCTAGTACACAATAGAAGAGGGTGGGTTAGTGGGCCATATTTGTTGATTATTAATACATGATTACTAAGAAATTTGTTAGCATAATATCTCTGTTCAAGTGTCTCACTAATACTTTCCACATGCTTGACCCTAATATCTATGTCAAGTTCACCTCCCTCCACTATTACCTTCCACAAGATTTTTAACACCTAGCTAGTACCTATCATCAAGTTGTTATTAAAGAGATATGCAACCAAGCATGATACGTGCAGAGACTTGTATTGATTGGCAGGACTATTATAGAGCATAGAATGCAGTGGTTTCTTAGGGTATATTTACTGGTAGACCTGTGGTTTTGTGATAGCCAAAAGTGGATTATGAGTTAGCATAGGAGAATGTTTATTTTTATCAGAGGCATTGTAACGACCCTTGAGAATGGTAGCTACAAGTAACCACCTTATATGCCCAGCAGGTATACCAAGAGGTAGCCTTAGTAGGAATGGTCTCATATACAAAGTAACAGAGTAGGCTAGGCATAGTGCCAAGAAGTCTACTAGCAAAATATGACATATGTCTGCCCTAGGGCAAGAGAGGGTAACCCCAGTAGCAAAAGTGACCTTGTCAGACAGGGTAACTATGCAGAGGGAACATTCTATGGGACTCAAGTAAACAACAGGAAGGTAACACGAATCTTTGCAGAAACCTTACAGGCCGTCCCATGGACTTCAAATAGGATTCTAATCATGACAGGGTAAAGTTACCCTACCATGAAAATCATATTACCTTATCTTGAAATCCTGTTGCCCTACCTTGATCGGTGGAGCCATACTGGGACTTTGTAGAAATATCACCATGGCAGCCCAGGATTAGATGTCACTGGTGCCACAGGTATCTTAAGTATACTGGGCTCAGTTATGACTAAAGAAGGGTAAAATTCAGTAGTGGACTCAATCCAGGTGTCCAACATTCCCATCTGGCCCCGATCTTGAGACTGTGCGCTTGCGGCAAACCAAGACGTAGTTGAGAAACTCCATAGAAAATCCAGGGAATAAAGGAGCTCTCCTAACCCAGTACATGTCACAGCCGTCCGTATAATTGGAAGCTGTTCACAGGATATATAACAGAAGTGTGGCAGACTGCCCAAGTGGAGGTTACCTACTTTGACTCAATTAGACACCTAATGGGTATAAGGAGTCCCATACTACTATCTTATAGGTAGTAAAGGAGTCCACCAGGAGGTCTATCAGGAGGTTCAGCGACGATCAAGTTTACTTTCGGAAAAGAGCATAGTATATCTGTGTAAACCCTATGGGGTGTACCATATCTGAGGGAAGTAATTGAACTCTAGAAGCATTAGTCTAGTTATGGTAGGAATAGTAACATTGAATTGGTTCCAGGTAGCACCTGTGGAAACCAACATGATAACAAAATCTCTCTGAGAGAGCTGAGTAGTCAATCAAATATAGTATCAGGATACAGTAGCAACAAATAACTACAAAGCTTGTATAAGAACGATAAAGCTGATGGGCTAGTGAGTATGACTGATATAGCGCGGAAGTTAACAATACTGCTCACCACTGATATTTTAACGATCAAAGAGCTTTCTCTCATGTGGTAAACTTGGAGATAGATTGCAGAAACCACTTCTGGTTTGTGTGATTAACTATGTCTGAGCTATCAGATATCTCCAAAGGTTTATTATGCTAGAATAATTCTGAGCTGAGCAGGGTGCTTGTGAGAGGTCAGGGTAGTGATGGGTGGTTCTTCAAGTTGGCTTTATATCTATATCTACTAAGTATAAGCGAGGAACACCCTACCCTGATAACCATCAATCCTCAAAACCTTGAATTGAGTAATGCTTTCAGACTTAACAATATTAGGTTTTACCCTTTGATTCTTTTATATTAGACTTTACATTTATCTTTATTTTACTTTGAGTCTTCAGTGCTGTTGCAACCTTATGGTCCATCTTCCTATAGGGTGCCTCTGTTACCGATAGTGGAAGACCCCCAGCCTCAATCTGAGCATACTCACAATCAGTATTATTAGTTTACAATAATATAATAAGTATATATCTTGCTTATTAGATAAAGATAAGATAAGAGTTTTTACTTGTGACGCAATATAAGTAAGGGGCGTTTTTAACATTTACTCCTGTTGAATGTAAATACAAAGAGACCAGTGGTAGTCGTGCTAGTACTTGGCTCAAGAGAGACTTCTGGAGAGATGAAGGGGGAAGCGTAACCAGTAGAAGGCAAAGGGAATAAAGGATCACCTTTCAACTAAGTATATTCTTAATCTAGGTGTCTCACTGAAGTCTGCTGTCTCCTGCTAGCCAGGAGGCTGTTCTTACATACCTAATGTTCTACCATACTGTAGTAATCCAGATTTCCACCCCTACAATCATTTCTGGTATGTGCACAATGACCAGAATCCTGTAGACCTGCCAGAGTCCTAAAGACTTAAAGCTGACTGCTATAAAGCCTGCTACATACCGTCAGTATGCATAACCATTCCTGACCAGAATTCCAAGCAACAACTTCTATCCAAAGAAACTAAACACATAACAAGCTACTGGTATTTTAAGCAATACCGAAAGTGAGATAAAGCCATATATAAATTAAACAAAACAAGACAAAAGAAATCCATCACTGCCATCTGTGCAGTGTTACTGGAACATGTACACATGTTAGAGTGGAAACTCAGCTGCTTGGTCAATATCATTCCTTGCATTGCAGACTATAATAGTGCTAATCCTCACCCTCACTCTTCCTCCTTAGCCTTGCACTTTCCAACTGTTTTGTCTTCTTTAACCTTTCTTGTATTCTCCTTCAGGTGCATTACCTTTTTTAATAGTGAGGCCTATCATATCAGATTGCTTGTATTCAGGTGAAATTTATTGTCTGCAATATGGCGCTCTCCAGTGATTTCCTTCCATGTCGGATTTTCTTTAAACTTTACCAAATTTACCAACCTTCTCTTTAACCTCTCTAAATCCCAGCTGAGGTAGTATCCATTCTCTTCTAACAGCAGTCTTACTTGCTCCCAATACTCTCCCACAGATCTGTGAGAAGCTGTATATAGATTTATATTGCTGACTGCTATAGAGAGTGCTTACAAGCTGCAATACCACTTGTTTGGCTGCTGCAGGGTTGTTTGCTAAGGATTTGGTGTTTTGTGCTTAGGCCAGCCACAGCCAGAGGCAGGGTATTCGTGGTATTCATAATACTCATTATAAGTATATTGTTTTTACCACTGGCAGAGAGTTTTGTATTTCTTTGCATATTTCTTCTCTATAATATATTCTCTTGATAATTCTGTCTAATTTGGCAGATTATGCCAAATATACCCCACTGTTGCACTACCTCCTTACTTGGTTTAGGCTGTTGTGCGTGTGAATCTAAAACTTTCCTTTAAACGACCGAACTGGGATTCCTGAAACTCTCTAATGCCCCCTTTGAACAATAATTGTAATATTCAGATATTGTGACCTTAAAATCCGCATCACTGCTATTTGAGTCCATTGAATTAGTACGAGAGAAAATCATGAAGTAATTGTCAAAAATAATTAACAAGAACAAAACAGAAGAAGAGAGAAACAGGAGGAATTTAAGCGGAACAGGAATGGGAGAAAGAAGGAAAGACATACTTGAAGAAGAGAATAGGGGAAATAAACGAAAAAAAAAATAGAGGAAAGGTCTATCGGGTAGGATTGGTTGTAGGGCTGTGGGATAGATTGCGTGGCTTAGAGGTGATGTGTGGTTTTGAAGAAAAACATACTGGTAGATAACAGTAACCGAAGGTCGAAAGCAGACCTCAAGGCACCCGTTCAAAATGTGAATCTTCAACTACCGGTGTGCATATGAAGGTAGACTTGCCTTTTTTGGCTGGGCCACACCCACTCGTGTACAAGTACCGTACTCAAGTACTGCCATTTTCAATGCTGTTTTCAAAGTGAATCATGGTCAATAGCTTTCAATATGATTGCGGAGCCTCGTTATCACAGCCCCTCCCTTTTTCTCTGACTTGGCCCAGCATGTAAAGCAGGCTTTCAATGTATTACAACATCGTTATCCATGTTTCCAGACCTTCCTGTTTTGTGTTTGCCAAGTATGCAGATCTTGACTTTTTCGGAATTATTCAGAAAGTAATACTTGGGCGCATTTTAAAAATTGGGATGGAGTGACATTGATGTGTATGTTGCCACCATGGCTTCAGGGTGTCACTTTGTCCCAATATTAAAATTGCCCCCAAGTATTTGTTGAAAGCAAGCCTATTTTCAGATGTTTCGTACAGTTAGCCTTATAGCCTATCATTCGATTAATAATTCTGAAGTTGGTAAAGATCTACAAGTACATAATTGGTACGCATAAAATAGGAAGGTCCGGAAAATGCAGGTCTCACCAGCCCATAGGATAAAGGATCTGGCCTGGCCTGATAGAATTGTCTTACAGTGTAATCCATAATGGGAATTATTATTTATTATGATATGGAGAGATACGGGTAACGATAACTACCAAAAAAAAAAGGGCAATAGGCGGGAGGTGAGGCATTTTCCTCGGTTTCTCCGAAAAGCGCATGTAGTTCTTCAAGCGCTTGGGGTGAGAACGATTGTTTACGGAGGTACAGTGCCGGTCATCAATAACCTGGGTACTGTAACATTGATCTGAGTGCTGAATAATCACGCCAAGGGTCCAAATTCGGTAAGTTACACAAGCATACTTACCATTTTCGGCAATTTTGACGCTTATTAATGAGACAATATGGAAGAATGGCCATATATTTTGGAAGAAAATTAGGGTTACCCTGCCTTTAGCTCCTATTTCTCTGCGTGGATGCAGTGGAAGGGCGGCTTTGGTATGTAACATTTGCGACATCCCCCATACAAAATTCACCAACTTCAAACCCTTACAACTCCATAGAAAGTTATGCTTTCACAGGTTTAAGAGCGACCACTGATAGAGCACATCAAGTAGTATATGTTTTCGCTCTTAAAAAAGTTATAGATCATATTTTGGGAGAGTAGTAGACCTCCAAAGTTGGTGATACTTTTCACGAAAAATACCCAGGTTATCCGTGACCGGCACTTTACAGCGCCTAAGTATTGTATGTTCCACAAGCGAGGTTTGCTGCCCTTACCCCCTGTGTAACATACAATACTTAGGAGCTGTACCTCCGTAGGCACTCGATTAGGCTGATGGTTGATTTGGAGTAAGTTAATAAGATGATACAAACAAGCTATGATTTCATACGCGATCTACTTGAAGCCAAACTACAAAAGCTTGAAACGTGAACCTTGTTAAAGCGGCTGTGCGTTCTTGGTGGTCGGGTGCCACCATGAGAGTGTTGTGAAGAGCCATCGGGCTGTGCTTAGCAGCACTGTAAATTACCAGCGCCGAGTGCGGGGCAAGTGAATGGTACCTCGCATATCTTACCGATTATTTCGTCCCGAGAGCCAAGACTGATCAGCAGGTGAAATCGGGTGGTGGCCTCCCTTGAGAGCCTCCAGACACTCCTAATAATAATTGCACTGGGCATTACTTGTGCATCGTATGTTACAGCCTCCCCTCCCTTCAAGTCCTAGAAATTTCCTCAACTCCGAGAGAACTCAAATCCCCACTGCACACTATTTCATCCTATCTATCACGAAAAAAGGAATTCAGATATTTAACTCTACCGGAGATGTCGTCAGGGCACCAGCAAGCCACCGGAAATATCAACTCGTTCAACTCATCGACGAGCTACAATAATATTGTCCACATCGCCCCAGGACCAGACGTTGAGAGGCATGAAGTCCTACAGTGGCTGTCATCGCTCGAACCACAACAACGACGCCAAGGTGTGCGAACCGACCGACTCGATGGCGTGGGAAACTGGGTACTAGAAACCAGCAAGTTTGGAAACTGGCGTGATGCAGGAGATGGTTGCCCCGGGTCAGTATTGTTCTGTTACGGGAATCCTGGGGTGGGGAAAACGTATATTAGGTAGGAAGGCTCCTTGCCTAGAGACAGGCAATGCAGGTGTCACTAACGAGTGGCAAATAATAGCTCTCTGGTGATTGATAGCCTTTGCGATCAGGCTAGGGGGAAAAACGCAGCTGTAGTGGGGCTCTACTGCGATTTCCTTTCCCAGCAAGAGCAGTCCACAATAAATATGCTAGGTGCTATCCTCAAGCAACTTGCCGGTAGAGGGGATATTCCGGAGCATATACGGGAGGCTTTTCGAAAGGCCAAACAGGAGTTTGGCGGTCGAGGTCTCCGACTTCCGGATATGGTAGAAATTCTGAAAAGGACCATCACATCGCTACAGCGGATAATTATATGCATTGACGCTTTAGACGAGTTGGCTCCGAAACACCGACGGGATCTCCTTGAGTCCCTTCAAGAAATTGCTCAGGGATCGCCAAACGTGCGGATATTTCTTACTGGGAGGCCCCATATCGACGACGAAATCGTGGAATCTTTTAGCAGGGCGGTTAAGATACCTATCAGTCCTACCCGTCATGATATTAAGAGTTACTTAGAGATGAGACTGAAGGGTGATACAACTCCTAAAGCAATGGATGACCAATTGCGAGCGGATATTATGAGAGTAATTCCGGAGAAGATCTCAGGAATGTAAGTTAGAATATCAAGTACATTTCCAATACTGTTCCAAGTGGTTATTAACTGACCGTGATACCTAGTTTCCTTCTTGTTTCTCTAAACATTGATGAAATCCTGGCCGAGATTACTCTCCACCAGCGAAGGAAAAGGCTTGACGAGATGACTAAAGGGAAGGGTCTGGGTGATGCTTATGCGGCAACCCTATCACGAATGAAGGCACAACAAAAATGTAGGGCGAAACTCGGTATGGAAGTTCTAATGTGGATATCGCATTCGGAGCGGCCATTACATGTCGACGAGTTATGCCACGCCCTTGGAGTAGAAGAAGGATCTTTGGATTTGAATGCTCAGAATATTCCTGCGGTCGAAACACTATTGGTATGCTCTCTGGGGCTTGTCACGGTTGAGAAATCCTCGTCTACGGTCCGGCTTGTCCACTATACTCTGCAAGAATACCTCTCCCATAATTCCGACTTATTCGTTAAGCCCCACTCAATGATTGCCGAAGCATGTTTGACCTACCTCAACTTTCGGCAGGTCAGGGCCATTTCGCTTACTGTTCGTTCGGCCCCACCAACCATTTCCTTCGTGGAATATGCTTCCTGCCACTGGGGTACACATGCCAAGCGGGAAACGACCGAAAATGTGAAAGCACTTGCATTGAAACTACTCGATGGATACGATAAGCACATATCTTCCAAAATCCTCCTATTAAATGACTTTTGGATTCCTAGTTGGGAGAGGCCATTTGATCTGGAAGATAGGCCTATAGGATTTACAGGGCTTCGTGGTGCGGCATACCTCGGATGTGTGGAGATAGCGGTTGCTTTATTAGAGATGAAAGAATGGGATGTGGAGGCAACTGATCTGAATGGTAACACACCGCTCGCCTGGGCTGCTAGGGGAGGACGGGAAGGTGTGTTGAAGGTACTGCTGGAACGGGGCGGCGCTAATCCCAACACATCTAACAAATATGGCCAGACACCACTCTTGCGGGCTGCCGAGAGTGGGCATGAGGGGGTCATGAGGGTACTGCTACAACGGAACGTCAATCCAAACACACCTGACATCGATGGCCAAACGCCGCTCTCGTGGGCTGCTGCGAAGGGGCGTGAGGGGATCGTGAGGACACTGCTAGAACGGAACGACATCAGCCCCAACACACTTGACAAAAGTAGCCGAACACCGCTCTCGTGGGCAGCCAGGACAGGGTATGAGGGGGTCGTGAGGGTGCTACTGGAACGGAACGACGTCAATCTCGACATAGCTGACAGATATGGCCGAACACCGCTCTCGTGGGCTGCCGGGGTTGGGCATGAGGGGATCGTAAAGATACTACTAGAACGGAACGACGTCAACCCCAACACACCTGACAAAAGTAGGCGAATACCGCTCTTGTGGGCTGCCGGGAATGGGTATGAAGGGGTCGTTCGGATACTGCTGGAACGGAATGACGTCAATCCCGACACAGCTGATGCATATAACCGAACACCGCTCTCGTGGGCTGCCGGGGTTGGGCATCAGGGGATCGTAAAGATACTACTAGAACGGAACGACGTCAATCCCAACACAGCTGATGTATATAACCGAACACCGCTCTCGTGGGCTGCCGGGAGAGGGTATGAGGGGGTCGTGAGGATACTACTGAAACGGAACGACGTCAATCCCGACACAGCTGATGCATATAACCGAACACCGCTCTCGTGGGCTGCCGGGGTTGGGCATAAGGGGATCGTAAAGATACTGCTAGAACGGAACGACATCAATCCCAACACACCTGACAAAAGTAGCCGAATACCGCTCCCGCTGAATGAGAAAATTGTAAATTTTTCGTGGGACCGGGCGGATTTCGTCCTCGGATGTGTAGCAAGGCCACAACCAACAGAGGTCTTACCCCAACCGCCCGGGCCATCTGAACCCCCTCTCAAAAGGATCCGTAGGTTTTGATAGCCAACGATAAAACCCGCCTCTTCCCCCTCCATCTGTTGGACCTACCCCTCTCGCGGGTGGAAAAAATTTGACGAAATACAATGCTAAGCCTGCTCCAGACATTTTTCTGCAGGCGGGCTGACCGATGGCCGCAGATGTCAAACCTCCGGATTGGGTCATTCACCTGGAATTCCTCGTTATCTCATTGCCCCACCCCCGCCTTCCCCCACAGCCACCTCATCCCCCTCCGCCTCGCTTGTTTCATCATTTGGGTCTCATCTAGCCTATTTTGTACACATTCGCAGCCTATTAGCACTTTTCGCAACTCCCTTCTCTATTTATCCACCCTCTTGATCTGCTCCCTATTTCTCTTGCCAATTGGGTTAAGTTATTCCACACGTGTCCACAATTAGCTTTCTACATGTATTATTGAATGAGTTAGGCAGCGACGGCGTTGTACTTGTATTATAGAGGGTATTGATGGAAGCTTCATAGATATACACATAAGATACATAGACACATCCTATACATCTGAGAGGGGCGCTCTGCTAGGATCAAAGGAGAAGAGCTTATTGTAAACGATTGACAGAATTTGATCTATTTCTTCTCTCTTGTATCACCATTTTTTATTTCCCCCTGCCGTCCGTCCTTTGCCTATTTAGGGACTTGTGAGACAGACCTTCCCCCGGATTAATACCAAGGACACCTATTTTTTTGCTCCCGCTGCCGTTTTTTGAATATTTGGATTTACAGTCCACCGTACCATCACCGCTCAGTTTACCTCACCATTCCTCGTCGGTTTTGTGGGTTTCCGCCGCCCGATAAGTGCTATAGTAACCTTTCGGTATGTACCCGAGGCTAAACGGAGGGAGACTTTAGGTGTGGGAAACTCAGTATCATCCGTTCGGGAGGTAGGGGTAGGCACAGTGAACACCAACATCAGTTAAGTCCCAAAACTGAAGGTTGATGTGCCAACATTTTATGTTATGATACCTTCGATTACATGATCTGCGTTCAGAGGTCAAATTCCAACTCCTCACACTGTTCAAGTAATTCTGTGCGTCACCGTATTGTAAACAGCTAGTACAATACCCTAAATTACATTTACAAGTTACAGTACTAGCAAGAACGGCTTTTCACACTGAAATCTTTGATGTCGAGTATTCGGTTGTTTTGTCTGGGATCCCCGGGCTGAACACTTGTTGCAATCCTTGAGCCGGCAGCAGCTAAGCCACACCCCCTAACCGTTAAAGTAGGAAAATAGGCAGCACAGCTGTAGACATTAGAATGAGAGCTTTCGCTTAGAACTTTGTCATTACATAGGAAAGGTATGTAGGATATATAGCCTCCACAAGTTTTTTCTCTCTCATCTAATACCAAACTAACAGTAAAGACGGGTGTACAAGTGGAACACAAGTAATAACACATCCTGAACCTTCTATCAATCATCACGCCCATCTCTGTGTCTCCACATATCTGCATTCCCCCACCTGTCCACATCCCTCAGCACACTCCCGTCATAACGAGGGAAAGACATACCAGCATAATATTCTTCGTAGAAGGTGGAACATTTGAACAATACATTATTCTCCCGAAAAATCTGTAACACTCCCGTAACTTTCAAAATCAACCATATCCTTCTATCATATACTTCTAACCTCACCTTCCTTAAGCAACCTATCCGCTTAATTTCTCCTGATCCATCGCTTTACCTCCCCATAACCTTTCTCACACATCTTTGGTGCCCATGACTGACCCGGCTAACGGTGTTCGCTAAATGTATGGTAAGTCATTGTATCGTGTCGTATTGTATACTATATAAACCTACCTTTCATGCCGGAAATAATGGAAAAAGAGGCAATGATCGGAGAGGAGGTTTTCCGGAGTTGAACGGAGTGGCTCAAGTATGCACAAGGAATTTTGTATTATGCGGCTAAGGTGCTCGAGATGGCTTCGGTTAAGGAAGGAAAGGAAGTGAAAGCCCAGGGAAGGACAGGGATGTGATCTAAGGTTTGCGTGTCCCGCCGGAGCATACGCGCGCTGCGGCCAACAAGCCGGGCATTTCCAACATTTCGAACATTGGTAGGCGAGTGATGCACCGTGATTGGTCTTGGAGTAGTGTAATAGGGGAATGAGAAGTTTTGATCCCCGTATTTTTCAAGGTATCATACTTGATGCCAAACCGCACAAGATTAAACCGCTAGCGCTCGGCAAAAGTAACTAGAGGCAAAATGTGAACCTTATTAAAGTGGCTGTGCATTCTCAGTGCTCGGATGATACGATGCGTATGTTGCTGCGCAAGCGTTGTAAATAGCCACGGTGCTGTGCTCAGCAGCACTGTACGGTACCAGCACTCCGGTTACCGACGTCTTGAGGTCGGTAACGGGGAAGAATAAAATGTGTAACTGTAAGCTAAGCAGGATTTCTCGTCAACTCCACCTTTTCATCAATTATCAACAGGTAAAAAGTAGTATCTTCTTGATAGGAAAAAATGTTTATTCTGTAAAATGGTCTCTTGACAAAAGAAATGTAAAAAAAAAGGATTGATAGAATTTGATCTGGTAGCAAATAGTCCGACAGGTCTAGTCCCGGAGGCAGGACCGTTTGGTCAGTCCTAGTTGATGTCAACGACTGGACGCGGCTAGCTCAAGTGGTCCGGTCTAGTCTAGAACCAGTCTGAGACCAATCTGTATAAAAGATTGCATAATATAAATATAGTTCTCATATATAATACATATTCCGCAAAGAAAAAAATCTACAGTATTCTAATTGATGATGGGAACGGAATTATTCTTATTTCCATTCTGTTGTGGGGAGTCTTTGCTGCTACTTAACATGCGCTGGCAATAGTGGTTTTATTGTGGGAACACAGGGTTCGGTAATGCATTTTGGATTGACACCTTGGATTGATGCTACTCCGGAATCTACACCGGTACGGCTGCAAAATTGTCGGACGCGCCCAGGATCGAGAGAGTTTTGCAGGTAATGTCAGGATCAAAGTGCTATATGTGCGAAGAGTCGCATTCATTGAAGGGCAGGAAGGAGAATGAAAGCGCCGGGTGCGTGGCCGGCGTGAAAAGTGGCAGCTCCGATGATCTTTGTCTTTTCTATTATTAGCACGGGAGCCCACTGAAAGGAAAGAGGATACGCGTTGATGGGAGGACTTCGCTGCTTTATATACACTCCTGTCTGTACCATTAGTAAATTAGTGGAGCATGATTGTGAGTAGGAGTGAATGAGAACTTCCCCCAAGCTGTGTTAATCATCAAAACCTTGTGCTTCTATACTCTTGGCGTTTCATCTTGTTTCTCTGCTGTGTTTTTCGCGATCTAGCTGTTCCCATTAAGTGAATAAGCCAAAAGCCGATGCACCTTCTATCACTCGCTTTTTGCCCAGTCCCCCCAGTCCGACTAAGCCCGGTCTGGTCAGCTCGAACAGCTGCGACTCTCCGGTCGGTCTGATTTCCACCATTGGACTAGACTTGACCTTTGACCGGACTAGCTGGTCCAGCCCAGTCTTCCGCGGACCATTCGGAACCCTGGATGTTTCCTTGCAGAGAAATTTTTCCAGGCAGCTACTGCTGTGAGCAATTTGAGTGCTTAACTTATGCGTTAGTACTAATGCTTCCTTTTTTTATGAGCCTCTCAAATATGTTACTCAGTTTCTGTCAACACTATTGGCTAATTCTGTAATTGAATACCGGTACCCTTACAGTCACCGCCCGGGGATACTTCATGGGCAAAAATGGTCTCGTTAAGGTTAGGATTACAAAAATTACTACTTGCGGGGCCGAGAGATAAAATAGTCACGTGGGTGTGGATGAGGTGCTCTCCAACCAGAGAAAAGGTTCACCAAATTTTTCTTATCTGGCCCACGTGACTGTTTTATCTATCGGCCCCGCCCGTACCGTAGTATGATAATTAATCCCTGTTCGCCGCCCGCCCAGTTTCATCCTGCCCCCCAGTGGTGACTGTACTTGTATCGTACCATCAAGTGAACGTTAGCAGAATCCCCCATCCCTTTAATCGTTCCCATCACGGCCCCAACCCTAAGCAAAATGACCGAAGCGGTCGAACCCTTACCCT